>OX465302.1:210556598-210561598 GCA_949987585.1 Pipistrellus pygmaeus
GGCAGTCGGACTGGGCCCGTCGCCATCGCCTGCCGCGCCCGGCCCTGCCTGCGGGCTCCCCGCTCCCTCGTCCGCCCGCACACGGCCTGAGCGGGGCGCGGCCAGCTGGCCCTCCGACCGGGACGGACAATAGCGCTCTCCGGCCGCACAGGCCGGCCCTCCCTCCCGCTGTCTGACCGGATCAATATCCAATCTGTGAGCCGCTTCCCTGTTGGCTTGGGGAGTCTGTGAAACGGACCACAGGCAGAGGCGGCCACACATGCCCAGGAGGCCCCTCCGGAGGTCAGCCCGCCTCCCGCCCCGGAGGCTCCGCTCTGCCGCCTGCTCTGCGGCAGGAGGCCTCCCCGCACAGCGCGCGGCCCCTGCGGAGTCCCCATCGGGATCTCAGGCCTCAGTCCCGGGGGTTTCTCAACTGGAGATGTTTTCAGAGGAGGGGACTGGAGGGGAGGGCAGGGGAGGGGGAGGGGAGGGGGAGGGGAGGGGAGGGGAGGGAAGCGGAGTGAAAGAATGGAAGGGAAAGGGAGTGGAAGGAAGGGGAGGGAGGGGAGGAGAGGGGAGGAGCGGGCCCAGGAAAGGCTGGTCTTCCTTGCGGTAAGCAGTCAGGCAGAGCCCTGTCGGGGGGACTGGACCCCAGCTTCCCCCGCCGCGCAGTCCCACGGGGAGAGGTCACCCTGTCACAGAGGAGGGCCTGAGGCTCGGAGCCAGGCTCCCCGTCACCCAGCGCGGGGAGGGCGATGGGGACCCAGAGCCCCCTTTCCGCGTCCCCCGTGTGCCCGCACTCCGGCCGGGCGCACCCCTCCCATTGGGGGAGCCGGAGGCTGGCCCGGAGCGTCACCCGGAGCCCCTCTGCCGTCCGGGGCCGTGCTGCCCCCCCGGCTGGGGCAGGGTCCTCCGTGGTCCGGGGCGTCACCCGCCAGACCCCGGAGCTGGCCTCCGCTCAGGCCCCATTGGAAGGAGAGGAGAAGCAGGGCCGCAGGGTCCTGCCACACACACCACACACACACACACACCACACACCACACACCACACACACACACACACCACACACCACACACACACACCACACACCACACACACACACACCACACACCACACACCACACACCACACCCACACACCACACACACACACACACCCACACACACCACACACCACACACCACACACCACACACACCGCACACACTCACACACACACACACCACACACCACATACACCAGCACCACACACCACACACCACACACACACCACACACACACACCACACACACACACACCACACACCGCACACACCTCACACACACACACTCACACCACACACACCACACACACACCACACACCACACACACACCCACACACCCACACACCACACACCACACAACACCACACACACACCACCACACCCACACACACCGCACACACACACACACACTCACACACACACCACACACACCACACACCACACACACACACCACACACACACCACACACACACCACACACACCACACACACCACACACACACCACCACACACCACACACACACACCACACACACCGCACACCACACACACACACACCACACACACCCACACACCACACCACCACACACACACACACACACACACCACACACACACACACCACACACCACACACACACCACACCACCACACACACCACACACACACACACCACACACCACACACACACACACCACACACCACACACACACCACACACACACACACCACACACCACACACACACACCACACACACCGCACACACACACACACACACCACACACACACACACCACACACCACACACACCACACACACACACACCACACACCACACACACACACACCACCACCACACACACACACACACACCACACACACCACACACACCACACACACACACACCACAAACCACACACACACCCACACACACCGCACACCACACACACACACCCACACACACACACACACACACACACCACACACACCACACCACACACCACACACCCACACACCACACAACACACCACACACACCACCACACACACCACACACACCACACACACACCCCACCACACCACACACACACACACCACACACCACACACACACCACACCACACACACCACACCCACACACACACACACCACACACCACACACCACCACACACACCACACACACACACACCACACCCCACACACACACACCACACACACACACACCACACACCACACACACACACCACACACACCGCACACCACACACACACACACCACACACACACCACCACACACCACACACACCACACACACACACACCACACACCACACCCACACACACCACACACACACACCACACACACACCACACCCACACACACCACACACACACACACCACACACACACCACACACCACACACACACCACACACACCACACACCACACACCACACACCACACACACACACACACACACCACACACCACACACACCACCACCACACACACTCACACACACACCACACACCACACACACACCACACACACCACACACACACACACACCACACACCACACACACCGCACACACACCACACACCACACACACACCACACACACACACCACACACCACACACACACACACACCACACACACACACCACACACCACACACCACACACCACACCACACACACACACACCACACACACACACCACACACCACACACCACACACACCGCACACACACACCACACACACACACACACACACCACACACACACACACCACACACACACACCACACACCACACACACACACACCACACACACACACACCACACACACACACCACACACACCACACACACACCACACACCACACACACCACACACACACACCACACACACTCACACACACACACCACACACCACACACACCACACACACACACACCACACACCACACACACCACACACACCACACACCACACACACCACACACACCACACACCCCGCACACACCGCACACCACACACCACAAACACCAACCACACACCACACACCACACACACCGCACACACTCACACACACACACACCACACACCACACACACCGCACACACACACCACACACCCACACAACACACACACACACACACACACCACACACACACACACACACACACACACCACACCACACACACCACACACACCACACACCACACACACCACACACACCACACACCCCGCACACACCGCACACACACACCACACACACACACACCACACACCACACACACCGCACACACACACCACACACCACACAACACACACACACAAACACACACACACACCACACACACACACACACACACACACCACACCACACACACCACACACCACACCACACACCACACACACCACACACACACCACACACACTCACACACACACACCACACACCACACACACCGCACACACACACCACACACCACACACACACCACACACCACACCACACACACACACCACACACACTCACACACACACACACCACACACCACACACACCGCACACACACACCACACAACCACACACACCGCACACACACACACACACACCACACACCACACACACACCACACACACCACACACACACTCACACACACCACACACACACACACACACACCACACACACACACACCACACACACACCACACCACACACCACACACCACACACACACACACACACACACACTCACACACACACACACACACACCACACACCACACACACCGCACACACACACACACACTCACACACACACCACACACCACACACCACACACACACACCACACACACACCACACACACACCACACACACCACACACACACACACACACACCACACACACCACACACCACACACACACACACACACACACACACACACACACACACACCACACACACACACCACACACACACACACACCACACACACCACAACACAACACACACCACACACCACACACACACACACCACACACCACACACACACCACACACACCACACACACCACACACACACACACACCACACACCACACACAACACACCACACATCACCGCACACCACACACACACACACCACACACACACACCACAAACACACACCACACACACCACACACAACACACACCACACACCACACACACACACACCACCACACACCACACACACACACACACAACCACACACACCACACACACCACACACACACACACCACACACCACACACACACACCACACACACCGCACACCACACACACACACACCACACACACACACCACACACCACACACACCACACACACACACACACCACACACCACACACACACACACCACACACCACACACACACACACACACCACACACACACCACACACCACACACACCGCACACACACACACACACTCACACACACACCACACACCACACACCACACACACACACCACACACACACACCACACCACACACACACAACACACCACACACACCACACACACACACACCACACCACACACACACACCACACACACCGCACACCACACACACACACACACACACACACACACCACACACCACACACACCACACACACACACACACCACACACCACACACACACACACCCACACACCACACACACACACACACACACACCCACACACACCACACACACACACACCACACACCACACACACACACACCACACCACACACACACCACACACACACACACCACACACCACACACACACACCACACACACCGCACACCACACACACACACACCACACACACACACCACACACCACACACACCACACACACACACACCACACACCACACACACACACACCACACACCACACACACCACACACACCACACACCACACACACACACACCCACACACCCCGCACACACCGCACACAC